>VNKC01003600.1:0-20022 GCA_008042775.1 Drosophila pectinifera
GTTCCATTTTTGGCTAAGTTATGATCTCCAGAAGACCTCAAGTATGCTGATATTTGGGTCCTTAAATTGGCATTTTTATATCATAACTTTTGAAAAAATCAAACTTAAGAATAACCTTTACTTGGCCAAAACAGCCTTGAAAACAGCGATTCGGAATATATATGGCATTTGGCTGTCGTTCCATTTTTGGCCAAATTATGCTCTCCAGAAGACCTCAAGTATGCGGATATTTGGGTCCTTAAATTGGCATTTATATATCCTAATTTTTTTGGCAAATCAAAAGGCAAAATAGCCATAACTTGGCCAAAACAGCCTTAATTTCAAATCGGAAATCTTTTCCTTGTCAGTTTTTATTTGGTTAATTAATCTGCATATTTAGTTTGAAAATTAAGAACAATAAATTTTTAGCCAATTTTTGACAATTTTAATGATGTAACCCCTTATCAATTTTTGAAAAATTGGAAATTTAATTGGAAAGAGGTAGAACATAAATTTTGAAGGCATTTTTATCGTATTTATTAATGAGACAGAAATTAATAGGGCATTATTTTAACTCCTTCAAAACTAGATAACAACTAATAACGATAGGGAAATAAAATATATAATAAAAAAAAATATCTTCAAGAGTTTATTGCTGTTCATACAATGACTCCTTCGCAGATGGTTCCGATTTCAATAATATGTACTATACTCGTACACAATTATACTCCGCTAAGCCGGCTTGGCAAGGACTTAAACCAATTAGTCAAATCCCCTCGAAGCCCATGAACAGCTGATGTATGTACATTACCGCCCACACATTACTTTACAAGTTGAGAGACAGGAACAGGGCAGCAGCTGCTTGGGCTGCGCGGATCTAAGGGGTCAAAAAAAGACAAGGAGAGTTATCCTGGCAGAGCGAGTGCGTTGCGCTGCGTATGTGTGCATGTCCTTTGTCATTTATCATGTGTCCCGGCCCCGGCAACTGCGAGTCCTTTTCGCTTCTGCCGAGTGCCTCCGCCCCTCGTCCTTGTCCGCAGATGCGGGTCAACGGAATGGGCGCAGTGTCACTGCACTGCAGCCACGCCCTCAGCTGCAGGACACACTCACATGTATCCTGCAGCCGGCAGCCGGCAGCAGCTTCCCAGTTAACATCCTACATCCTTCCCATATACCCGATCCGCTCGAACAACAAGCTATATTACCCTGTTCACACACACACACCCCCGTTCCCGTTCCCGTTCCCGCTCTCCTCCTGCTGTTGTATAATCGAAACCTTCTGTCATTTTCTTGTCGCTGTTTGTTCGCCTGTGTTCCTGCCACTGTTGTTGTTGCTGTTGTCCTTCTGTCGTATTTTTTTTGTGTCCCTACTGCGTTTTTATAACTGCTTGATGGCTGCAGGGTACACGTTGCGTATACGACTAGTGTGACTAGTGCAACTCCAAGGGCGTTAAGGTGAGCAAAGGCGCTTAAAAACAACTCTATTGAGAGTGTCAGCAAGCTGGTAACCAGATCAAAATAATGTACAAGTAAACGATTCCTATTTTCCCTATTCTCCAAAGGTTTCTCTCTCGGAATAGTTGCCCTTTGTTTCACTTTGTTCGTTTTTCTTTCCAAAACACACCCACCTTAAGGGGTATCAATAGTTTCGTAATTGTTTTCTGTTATACCCCTGTTTTGTATTCATTTTCAGTTTTGTTTTTAATGCCAACGTCGGACATTATTGCATCGTGACCAGCGCGGCGTATACGCAATATATGAGCGGGGAGAGAGAGAGTGCGGACCGCTGTTGCTATCCGCCGCCAGCAGCCACCACCTGACTGCCCATAGTTGTTACATCCTTGCGTTGCAGTGGTGGCCGCTCCTGCCAGCTTTGTTGCCTTAATGCACCGAAAAATGTCACAACAAGCAAAAATCTAAAAAAAAGCGAGAAAAAACTATCGCCAGGAGCCAGGCGAGCGAAAAAGGGGGACTGACCTCATTTGTGACAAAAACACACACAGACTCCATGCTATATGTATTCAAAAATATATGTGCACACACCATGAGTGTGTAGTGTTAGTGGGCGTGGCTGGGGCGACTCTCGCCTGGCATTTAATTGCAAATTTTACGCTCGCTCTAAATTTGTTGCCGGAAAGCAGCCAGAACCCAGTCCCTGCGCCAGCATTTCATAATTGCAAAATGCACTAAAGGCACCCACTTTTCATACCCTGCCTGCCATCATCGATGGCATCAGTGTCGTGTTCATTAGCCACCCTTTTTATCCTTTTTTCCACCTCCTCCTGGCTGCTTCTCGTCCTTAATTTTTGACAAACATTTCCAGCAGCCGCGCGCACAAAATGCACAAAAGCGGTTTACTCGTCTTCCCGCTTCCGGTTCGCTCATGGAAACTCATGATTTGCCACCCACACAGCCAGAGCCATAACAACAACAAAACAAGAACAGGAGTGACAAAAAAGCAAACAAAGGCGGCGAGGCCTTCAATGGAAGGAACTCCAATCGCACAAGGGTTCAGTGGCCATAATGGCTAAATGGCAAATTGTTGAGTGTTGGCTGTGCAGCACAATGCCCTCCCGGGGAAGCCAGGGATCGGAATTATTGGTATTAGGAGGAGAGAGAGCGGGGTATGGGGGGGACTTCGCACCCGGATGCGATTCATCATTCTGGGAGCATTACCAAAACACATTTGCAATTGAAAGTCCAGCACTGGCCCGGGCACTGGTCGCCACTGGTGCCCATTTGTATAATTATCGAGGCGGAATCTGGGCGGGGACTGGGGGTAATGTGGTAAAAAGTTTGCAAATGATTTTCCACATGGTGTGCACTTCAATCATTGACGCCATTCGGATATGCGGATGATTGTTAATCGACGAATAGTTTTTCCAGCCACTAAGGGGTTGTTTATGAGAGAGTTTTGAATGGGAAAGGGTGCTAGCTACTTTAAATAAACTGCTTTTTAAATTATCAGACTAGCTCTTATTAACTACAAAAGCTAGCAGACCATCTGTAAAGCAATAACTATTGGTAATTGGACTTAAAGAAAACGTTTCCCAGAAAGAGCAGGCTAAATAATCGATGAACTGTAAGCAATGCCGACCGATTGCTGTTAATTAAACATTGATGTTGGCAGTTGAAGCGACACAATCGGGGAATAACAATGGAGCCGATGCGATGCATTCAGTGCAAGGACTCGGAGCTCAGAGCTCGGATCTCGGTCTTGTTGTTTGCCTAACGTGGGTCCTGGGTCCTCGCCATTCAGAGACACAAACAGTGTCCTTCTGTCTTCTGTTTTTGGATGCTTGGACGGCCGGGTCAATTACACAGCTCCTGAGCTTGACTTTAATTGGAGCCTCCATCGCTTTTAATAAGCAAATAAATTTCCAGTTCAAAGGGCCGTTCGTAGAGTATGGAAAATATGCAGCTCGAATCTAATCCAATTGGATGTTGTGTGTATTTTGATATATACGTTTGCGGAGAGTCTGGGAAGATGGAAAGCAAACACAGGGACTGGCAGGGCATCGGCATAATTGTTGGCGGAGGAGGAACGGACCCGGGATGCCAAAAATCCGGGCACTGAGCCCGGCCGAAAGAAACGCAAACGGATGCAATGCCGAAATGAAAATATTTCGCATCCCTCGTTGCGGGTTTGTGTATCTAATAGATATGCAGCGACAGCACCTGTATTTATGTGTCTGCATTTGTATCTGTTGCTGCTGCTGTAGCTGTATCTGTATCTGGCACTCTGCATATGTAGCTATATCTGCATTCCAATCTGCATTCGCATTCGCATTCACATACGCATCTGCATCAGTATCTGCATCTGCATCTGCATCTGTATCTGTATCTGTGCATGAGTTTGCATAGAAATTAAATAAATATTTGCGTGCAACTAAATTGGAATTGGAATGCTGTGGATTCGGTTTTGGATTCTGATTCAGATTCCAGCTCGCCCTGAACGATTGCAAATCGAATTTGCATTGATGCAAATTCCTGTCCTGTCCTGCCGTCCGTCCGTCCGTCCCCCCCCATCATAATTATTATCAGCAGCAGCAGCGGCAGCAATAGGATATCACTTCTAATTGCGATTTGTGACCACACACGGAACCGCAAATAAATTCGGATTATAATATACAATTTTTAGATCATTTCTGGCTTGACCAGAAAGGAAACTGGGAATAAAATGGTAATTCATTTGAAAATAAATCCATAGAAGGGTCGATAGGTGCCATTTAAGCAGAGGGATTCTTCTTTGGTGGCTGGCTTCTGTGTGTGTGCCTGGAAGGACATAAAAAGCATGTGTTAAGCACACAATGCCCTGCGGATTACGGGTTAATCATTGTGACCAGCGCAGGACTAAGCACTCTCCAAAGGATTGCCCAGCATTTGGCGTGTCAAGCGGTCGGTCGACCATTGTTTGTTTAGTGGCAGGACACCGAATGACGTTGTCAAAGGTTTCAATATGGAATTATGCGCAATTATTGACAGTTGTGCGCAAAGGGGGCTTAAGCACTTATCGACGTGTAATCACATGCGATTTATTGGGCTTTCAGCGGGGCTTTTTTAGCCAGGTTATTGCCCTCTGACCCGCTTTGGGCATTTTATTTTTTGCTATTTATTCAGCAGGGCTTAACCGGCGCTGGGTCGCACTAATGACTTATTTTGTGCAATCCCCGGACAGCATACCAATTACCCCTTCGGGGCAGATATCGGCCATACACGTATGTGGCATTTTTAATTCGGTTTTTATTTATGCCCGACCAGCAAGCCAGCCATGCGTTAAGCACTGCACTTAAATGCTAATAATTTTATTATAATTTGCAGTATTAAATGTAGTTTCAATAAGGAAGAAAGCTATAGTAACGTGACTCAGAGCTCTCGTTGCCCTGGCTCTTACGTCTCAACAAGTCAAATAGGTTTGGGTTCAGTAAGCCTTGATTTTAATTCCGAATCGAACTATAGTTCCCTCGATAATACATATATGTATCCCCCCAACCGGAAGTATCAAAGCCTTTAGAGAAAGTAGCTATGGAGAACCGGCGTCGCTTGGCCGATGGCATCGAACCAATAGAAATAATAGACCTAACTGTGGATGTGGAGCAGCCGGTAGAAGCTGCCAGTGGAGTCCTTCTCAGGTTTACCTGTCCGATATGCTATCAGATATTTGAGGACCCGGTGGCCACCATGTGTGGCCATGTCTTCTGCAAAGCCTGCCTGAATCTGTGCCTCTCCAGAGCCGCCGTCTGTCCTTTGTGCAAGCAGGACGTGTGGAACACTCTCCGTATATTTTTCTAGACGTTTCTAAGTTATTTTTTCCTACTTTCCTTTAATAATTCGTTGCCTGTTGGGAGATATTGTTGTTATTTTTAATATTTAATAAAAATACTATATTTAATAATAACATATATAATATCAATCGGTGTTGAAAACGATCACATGATAAAACCCTTTAAAGTTTCCTCTTCAAGAAGTTAATAGCCATATCAATGGGATCATGTTGAGGGCCAAGGAGCTGGAGCTGGAGCTGGGACTGGCAGGGGGCAGCAGTACATGAGATGGCCAGAGGGCAAATGAAAACATAAAGCAACGTATTTAGCCAAATAGGAATGTGGCCAAGAGGAGTGGGCAAAATAGAGAAATGGGAAACGGCTGAAAAGGGAAGTCGTGCTGGCCCATGCACGGCTGCCTGTGAAGCATCCTAGGATGCGTGTCTCCTCCCGGGAACCTTGCTGCCTGGCAATTTCCCGGCTTTTCTTCCTCTTCACCCGCCTCTCCCCCCTGTTCTCCTTGCTTGCTCTAGCCCTTCTTCCGGTCTTCTGCCTGCCCTTCCCCCATTTGCATGCTTCGAGAGCCCAAAAATTGCTCTCCAATGCGTGACAAAGCCAAAGACAGAATGGAAAACTAGCGAAAGCCGCCTCGATAAAAGAAAAGTCTAGGGGAAAAGGCCGGGCTGGAACTTGGAGGGGGAAGGAGGGGCTGGGTGGCGTGGCGACGGGGTGTTTTTAGGGGTGAATGGCTGGCATGCTGCCTAACGATCTATTCACGTCGAGAGGCGTCTCGAGACTCCTGGCGACGACAACGAGAACTATTGAAGCGTATTAATTCTTTTTAATGCCAAAATAATAACGACGCCATTATGCCGGGCAACGGCAACGTCNTCTTCGGTGGCGCCCGGCGGTTTGGCGAACGAGACGGCGACCAAAAGTCTGCAACGAAATGTTTTCCAATTGACCAAACAACGCAAAAATAAAAGCCAGCAACATCAGGCTCAAAACAACAAAATCATGGCAGTAGGCTTGGCCTATTAGAAGCTTCAGATACCCTGAAAAAGTGTCCAAAGAATCTTATTTTAAAGGAATTGTAATATAAATAAATATTGGTAGTAAGAAGGAATATATATTTTAAATACATAATATATTTAGATAGGTATCAAATTAAATATACTTTTTTATAAACGAAACTTAACTTTCCTGAGCCTGGTATATATATATCGGCTGACCTTTTTGAGCTGCCAGAGGGAAGAGTATATATCGGCAGACATGGGGACTGAGCAGGAGTGCTTGTGTGCATGTGTCCGATACTTATAAACATAAAAACTGATAACGAAATCAAAACGTCGAGCCAAACGATTTGGAAATACTCGGACAGGAGCAACAACAATGGGCCCAGGCCAGGACAACAATGTCCATGGCCGCAGCCGTAGCCGTAGCCGGAGCCGGAGCCGTTGTCCTTCTGTCCGGCCGTAACATCAATGTAACGGCCATACAACATTATTATCATCGCAAATGGCAAGTTAGACAAACACATTGAGTGCCCATTTAATGGCCCCCATCCGAGACGACTCCTCCCGCTGCCTGAAAGCCAGGTCCGGACCCAACTCAGCGCTGGACAGGAGCGGGAGCGGGAGCAGGAGGACTCCTGGATGGTGGCAGTGAATCAGCACGGGTCGGTTATGGGTCTAGGCACATAATGACCAAGCTAAACAGCAAATGAACTTTTAAACGTATTGAATTGACGTTCCACAGACAGAGGCCTCCGAATGAGGCGTCAGAAGCCCCGCCGGCAAATGGGATGCTGGAAAGGGATGCCTGGCCAAGGAGCTGGAGCCGGAGCAGGAGGCATTAATGGGTTGCCATGGCCAGCCCTCCGATATAATGTCTGCTGGCCAAGTGTGTAAGCCCACGGCCGGTGGCTGCATTGAAGGCAGCTCAGCAAAAATCCCCAAAAGGAATACAAAGTAGAGGGTATACTGAGTAAGGAGTAGGGAACGGGATACACAATAGGACGCAAAGCAAAGGAACTGTTAAGACAGGGAAGAAGGACTTTCCGGCCAAAAAGAAAGAGGAAAAAGGATGCAGGCCATCGGAGGCGGAACTGGAGTAAACTGGCTGCAAAGCAAAAATTACAAAAATTATTAAGTTACCTAAATGAACTATTTTAGTTGCACTTTTATTAAGTATAATAGCATTATAAGCCTAAATAAATTATAGCATAAATTGATACTGTATAAATATTTACATAATTAAGGTAATGATTTAAGTGAAATTAAAGGCAGTAATTTCATTAGCCAAAATTTGCAACATTTAAAATCGGCCTTAAAATTATGTATTCAATTTATTTAATTTATTAGTATTTTAGTTGCACTTTTATTAAGTATAATAGCATTATAAGCCTAAATAAATTATGGCATAATTGATGCTGTATAAATATTTACATAATTAAGGCAATGATTTAAGTACTGTCTTTAATTTCATTAACCAAAATTTGCTACATTTAAAATCTTCTCTAAAATTATGTATACAATTTATTGAGAGAAGTACAAAAAATCATTTCTATTCACGAATTTATTATTTCTTTAGAAAATCATTAACCAATGTTGATATGAATTTTTTATCAATTAAATATATTATATGCTATCTGCATATGAAAATTTGTCTTTTAAAAGCAAATTTTGTGCTAGTGATTTTGTATAAATAAATGAAAACCAGAAATGAAGCTGACTTTGTACGAAAAGCGATTTGTAAGCCGACTAAAACGCACTCGAAGCGAATAAAAAACGAATATAAAACGAATATTTGTGAGTGACAGTAGACTTTGAAATGTGGCGACTGATAACTACAATTTGGAGACGTCAATTTCCCCCATTGTGTGTGCAGAGGGATGGGAAATGGGGAAATGGGGAAAATGCCGACAACAAATCACAGTTTAAGCGCCACTATTCCCTCGAATTGAAAAGAATAAAAGCATCGTCTGGCAATTTATTATGGTCACGATCGTTCGTCACCTCGTCCGCTCGCTTTATGGTCGAAAATAACAAAACAGCGGCACATGACCCGCCGCTTTGTTTGTTTTTTATTTTTATTTTTATTTATTCTTTCTTCCATTTTTCATCTGGTCTTTTTTAGATTTTTAAGCGGCACTAACCTCTTGATGGCGGGACGTGACTGGGCAGCTGTGGGAAATGCTGGAGGAGCTTCCCAGCTTCCCAGCTTCGAGTTTCGAGTTCGGAGTTCGGAGTTCGAGTTGATTTAAACGATCCAGCAACATGCAGATGAGTTTTTGATTTTCCATTTTCCATTTTCCAGTTGTGTGTTTGCAGTACTGTGTTTCCCGCTATTTGTTTTTACGAGCTGACAAACTGACAGGCGGAAAAGCGGAAAAGCGGGGAGATAGTGCCCGGGGGCAACGCATAATTTAACATTCGAGGGGCCTTAGGGGGAGCGGAGAGCCGGCTCTCTCCTCTGGCTGCCAACAAATTCTCGTCTGGGCCGTGTTTGTGTTTACATTTCGTCTTAAGCTGCGACAAGATGCCGCCATATATTTGTCACATGGACGCCACTTTTACGGCCAGAAAGGGGGTGGCTGCCCCTGCCCGCCTCGGGGGATGCGGGGGTGTCCTGGGGGCGGCAAGGACAACAATCGACGAGTGGATATCACAGGCACTGGCACAACAAAGGCACATGGCGCAGGGAGGCGGGGAGGCGGGGCAGGGCAGGGCCAAGAGGAGTTGTGTGCAAATAACCTTAAGCCGGAAGCTCGTCAAGTGACTTTGCTGCCTTCCTGCCAGCCCGAAAAAATACAAAAAAAAATTGTTCAGCCACTACAACAGCCATTTACACTTAGAAAATATTTGTTATTAAATAATATCCCTATTTAGTCCAAATAAATATTATTGTATAAATTTATTCAATTAATTAAGATAACTGAGTCCCTATTTAGTCCAAATAAATATTATTGTAAGAATGTATTCAATTAATTAAGATAACTGAGTGCTTAAAAGTGAATAAATACTATATGATGTTAAAAACCACCACTTATATTATTTAATAAATAACTTCAGTACTTAATAGATTTTTTAGCAGTGCATCAACCCACAAATGCTGCTCCATCATCAACGTATCCGAAGTATTTGCATTTTGTATCACTTAAGCAGCAGCTTTTCCATTGTTGCCACTGGTCACAGGAGACATTTATAGCCACACACACAAACATACACACACACACACGATGGGGCATAAAACTTGCCCTTGGTTTTGTCGACTTTTCCGACTTTTCCCGTCCGCCGCAACCCAAGATGCGTGCCTTATTTGCGACTCAAATGTTAAGTAATGGAATTATTCGTGTGCTCAAGTGTAGGCTCCATTTGGCCAAGAAACCAAAGAACCTGCCCCACCAGGAGCCAGAGTTTCCACCACCATTTTCCCGGCATTTCCCTAGCATTTCCCAGCCCCACACCCCCCCTCGTTTGACAATCAAATTTTGCTTGGCAACAAATTTCGGACAGCGCTGAAGGAGGCGCGTGTAATTGCCAAGACAAACATTGTGTTAAGTGGGCGCCCACACAAACAAGCGGCTCATACGCCGCCAAAATTGTGGCCAACACAGCTGTGCGAGTGTGCGAGTGTGCGAGTGTGCGGCAGCGGGTGTGTGTGCTTTGGCCTATTTGCCTTGGCTTTCTGAGCATTTACGACTGACTTTCACTGACTTTTCGGCGGCCAGCTTGGCTCCTTGTATATATTATATTCTCTATTTTTCGTATTCATCTTTGAAGGTTTCTTGTTTTGCTGATTTTGTATTAAATATAAGTATTTTTATGACCTATTCTTATTGGAAATATATGTTTTAAGGCATAATTACAAAAGTAGAAGGCGGGTAAAAGTGTTTAATTATTTTCAATTTATTTATATTTGGCCATGATGTTTCCTAGATGATTGCTCCATGATTCACAGATGTTTCTCATTTTTTCATTTACACATACATTACATAAATAAACATTTATCCTAACCCTGGATAATTTCCCAGATTTAAATATTAAATATTAAACTTTAAGCCTGGAAAAAGTATATGTTTGTGCCACGTATCCTTATCCAATTTAACTCTAACCCCAACCCACCTTTTACTCCTAATTATAAGTGTTCTTGATTTCATTTCTTCTGATATCCTTTTCTGTGTTTAGTTTCCATCCGCATTTCTCGATTGATTTTAGTGGTTTTCTAATTTATTTTATTGCCTTTATTGATATCCTGATTAAGGCACCCATTATTCCGGGATAATAAAATCGCGGGGAACTTTTAAACCTGCGGGAAACCCGCTTTGTTATAGAAGTAGCTCAACTTTGTGTTCGATAGCCACCACTTGCACTCGATTCTTTTCATTATCTTACTGCTCGTTATTGTTTCGCCTGCCTTTGTGCCCCTTCCTGTCGGTTCGCTCATTATCCTGCTGGCCTCCTTAATATCCTCCATGCCGTCCTTCTCGCCCCGTCCCCCTTTTTTCGCCATTTTATTTTCAGACATACCTACTTATTTTAATTTAACCTTCGTTTGTGCAGTCCTCCGGGAGGATGGAGGAGGCTGGGGCTGGGACTGGGACTGGGGATGGGGCCGGGGCTGGGGCTGTGCCTGGGCGGGAATCGGCCTGGCTCAGAGGGATACGGTCAAAGTGTTAAGCCATTGTCGCCATTGTGTTGGCATCTGCTCTGCGCTCGGCGCCCGGCCACGCCCCGTGCCCACGCAACTTTTACGCCTCCGCACAATGGAAAAATATGTACGGAAATAATGGGATGACAGGGGAATTGTGGGGAGAGTGCACTGCCAGAAAATGGCCAGGACTTGGGCTTTACTTCTACTTAATTCTGGTAACTTAAGTTACTAGAAAATGCTACACTCTGGCATCTTTAAAGCTAAGATGTAGTCTAGACTCTCTGTATTTCTGCAGCCCATTTCGATACACTTTTCTTTACAGTGTAGAGCGGAGCACAGAGAAAGCCCAGATGACGAGGACGAGGGCACAGAAATTCGCAATTAATCACAATTAAAAACGGCCCGAAGATTCTTTCTGCTGCCATGTATACCTCAAAGCCTGGACTCATATAGGGCCGCCTCGCTTTCTGCACCCTTTTGGCCACGTCATCCGCATTTAATTATGTAAATGTTAATTTGCTTAGCACTTCAGGCCGCCGACTGGCCACGCCACCCCGCGTTTTCACCGCCTTTTCCCCATATTCCCATTTTTCCCGAAGAGGCGAGCGGCCACCTGGCGGCGGCCACTGGGAGCAGCGAGTCAGCGAAAATGTTCATGTTTAGTTTTGTTTTTTTTTCTCCATTGCCATCGCGCCATTAATTTTCAATTAACACTATGCCAGGCGCAGACGGCGTGGACCACGAGGATGACGGCGGTACGGCCCAGGATCACAGGATAGAGGAGCAGAGGAGCCTGGGGACCAAGGCCGCTCCTGGCGCAGGGCGGGGCCGTCTGGGTCACCGTTAGTCAATGGCCCAGTCCTAATCAGGGCGCCGCCGGTGTAAGTGGAGTGTAAGTGTTAAGCTGCCAGCGACGGCGCGTCAACATTGATACCCTGTAGGCCAAGCAATGGGTTGCTTAGGCCCTAAAGATGCTGAAAAAAATTCTCAAAAATTCGTTAAAGCCTTAAAGATCTAAGCGAAGTTAAAAAAATATTGTAAATTGTTTTTTAAACATCTAATATATATATAGAATGCAGAAATACAGGGGATTTGTCTTTGGAATATTCCCAACACATTTCATACAATTAATTATTTACTTAAATATATGTTAATTATATATTTTGAATAGAGGCTTTTACCATTATTATTATAATTATTTTAAACATCTAATAAATATATAGAATGCAGAAATACAGGAGATATGTCTTTAGAATATCCCCAACACATTTCAAACAATTAAAAATGTCCTTAAAAAAATGTTAATTATATATATTTTGTATAGAGGGTTTTACCATTATTATTATTAATATTTTAAACATCTAATACATATATAGAATACAATAAAACAGGGGATATGTCTTTAGAATATCCCCTACACATTTTATACTATTAATTATTTCCTTAAATAAATGTTAATTAATTAAATTAATTATTATTTTATATATATAATAGTTATATTATTAAAAAAACCTCCCAAAGTTTAAAAAGATACCCCTAGTTAGGTATGTGGTAGTCTTACCCTTAGTCCTGGCCCTGTTATTTCTTATTTATTGCCTCGTTCGTGCTCCCATTGGCACCCAACTTAACCTGGGACAACCCTGACCGTCCCAACCCAACTGAACCCAATCCCGGCCAGGCCGAGACGGAGTCCTTGTCCACCTGTAGTTCATTTCATTTATCGCCCATCCCCGACAAAGTTCAATCCTTTGTTGTTCCCTGCTTATGCCATTAACTTAAAGTGCCATTGGCCCCGTACTCCGGGCTCGGAGGGTTCCCGGTTCCAGGTTCCAGGAACGGATTGTTGCCGGCGCATAAGCAGCATCTGGCCATCTGCGTAGTCTGGGAGCACTTAACTTAAGCGCTCTAATTGTATTAAAAGCGTGTCCTGTCCCGCCTACGGCGCCCTCTGTCCATGCCATTCGTCCTCCTCATTTTGCAGGACCCACAGCCAGGAGTGGGCACCGGGGCCGGGAAGGGAAGGGACCACCACATAGTTGAGTCGCTTGACGCTGACGCACTGTCTCGTTTCGTTTCGTTACGTTTCGACTCGTCCTCATCCTCATCCCTGTCCTCGTCCTCGTCCTGGGCTCGTCTCACCTCGTCTGGCTTTGGCCTGGCCAGCATCCCGGCTTTTGCCGGCTAATTCGGCTAAGTGATTTCCATGAGTGCGTGCCCAGGCTTGTCGGCCGCTTTATCTGACTTATGGTTTAATTAGGGTCAGGCGAAAGGGGTTTCTCGTATTCGCCGGCATTGCAATTAGTTCCGATTAACCCGAACATGCCGGCAAACTTCTTTGCACCGAGCTTGTCTCTACACAGAGAGAAACAAAGCGCTTGACGCATGGTTAATAATATTAATGATAGTATAATTTGCAAGCCTCAATGCTGATTTCTGAAGTTAAACAGCTTATTTAGAATTAGTTGTAGAGAGAAAGCTGGCTTGGAAAGTAGGAAGACATCTCAAGCAGTGATTAAAGGATTTTCCCTTCCATTCTGAGAGGGAAAATTGAAGGGGAAATCCACGAAATGTTGGAAACTTTTGGCAAACTCGGGGTGGCTTTTTTTTTATTGCCATGCAGCATTCGTTTGTGGCTTTGTTAGGGGTTCCAACCACTATGCCCCGTTCGCAATGCGCTCCGCTTCACCTTAGTGCCCCCGCCGACTGGCATTTTGGCCCACTTTGGGAGAGCCTTCCCCCCACTTGGCCCTGTTTGCTCCGACTGCTGCCTATTTTTGGCCTGTAAACGCGCATAACTTGCAATTGTGGACGGGGTCCCGCCACATTGTAGACATTCCTCGGCATTCGCCTGGCTGGAGCCCGGGTAAATGTTAATTAAGCATCATTTACGCATTCAGGCCGCCATAATTTGCAGCGACAATGACACTGACAGCGCCACAATGTTGCGACAACTTTGACAAGCCCGTCGCCGTCAGTCCCAGAGCCCAAGACGAGGACGAGGACCGAAACCGGGTCCAGGACTCGCAAACGGAGACGTCACAGGTCCCCTTCTCCACCGCCTAACCATCACTCGGCACGCAGTCAAATTTAATGTAACATAAAAGGTTTTCCATTTTGTTTTCCTGCCCTCCTAATGGAAGCCGGTGGGAGGTAATGGTTCCATCAGGACAGCCACAAAATAACCGTGGTAATGCGACAGGACGAACCGTATGATAAGCCGCTTTCAGCAGCGGCAACAGGCTTTGCTTTGAAATAATTAACAAATCAATTGTTGAACCCTGTTCACAACTGCCAAGAGGAACTCCTAGGAAACCAGTTGAAAAAATGTAAAAAATAAGTGGTAAAAGATAGAATTTAAAGTCTAATTTAAATATTAGAAATAGTAGAAGTTTCACGTTTATTATTAGGAACTTGGCTCCAAAATAATTAACAAATCAATTGTTGAACCCTGTTCAGCACTGTCTAGAGGAACTCCTAGGAAACCAGTTGGAAAAAAGGTAAAAAATAAGTAGGTAAAAGATGTCATTTAAAGGTTCATTTAAACTTTAGAAATTGGAGAATTTTCACATATATTATTAGAAACTTTGCTTCAAAATAATTAACAAATCAATTGTTGAACTCTGTTTAGAACTGTCTAGAGGAACTCCTGGCAAGGAAGCCAGTTAGAAAAAGGTAAAAAATAAGTAGGTAAAAGATGTCCAATTTAAAGGTTGAGAATTTACACATTTATTATTAGAAACTCATCATTAGAACTTGATCTGTATATGGTTTTCTTAATATTATTAATATTATTATAACACTTAAGCGAATTAAACTAATCAATAGGCATTACTCACTCGATAAAAAGTACCTAATATGTCCTAACAAGTGGGTTTATCCTGCCGCGCAATCGGCCATTGTTGGCATGTCCCGGCCTTGGCTGTGATTCGTTCTTTATGTCCTGCCAGGAACACAGGCTACTCTGGCCACTCCGTCGCTAGTCTTTTGTCCGAGTGCCCGCTTATCTCTCACAGACAATGGACAATGTGGCCGTGGATTAGCTCAGCCAAACGGCTATTTGGCGGCATCTAGGACGAGGACTCCCCCGGCCAACTCCGCCGAATTCTGGCCACAAAGCGGCCGGCGAAATGCGCCCAACAGCTGGCCAATAGCGAGATCCAGCCATATCCAACAATGGCCAACTGTGGCAACAAAATAACAACATGGAAATAAAAAAAGAAGAGAAAAGAGAAAGAAGAGAGAAGACCGGAGAAGAGAAGAAAGCGGGAATAATAATAAAGACAAGCAGCAGCGTGGAATGGAGGAGCACAAAACCGAAATAGCAAATAAAATTGCACAACAAAGATGGAAACGGAGCGGCGAATGCAGGAGAAGAAGACAAAGGACCTTGCCGGGGTTTCGTGCGAAAGAATTACGTTAAAAGCCAGGACTAACGATGCCATTGGTAGAGGGAGACTCAACGGAGATATACCCTGTTATTATATATACAATACTGATGAACATACGAACTCATCTTTTTTGAAATATTCATGCTTACAGAATTTAATATAACAAATATTTTAACTAGAACTATATGCTATAAATCAAATAAGAAATCTATAATAATTTAAAGCTAGTTGTTCCCAGGATATTCTATTTGAAATATCTCTTTTAGTGACCCTCTGAGGCACCCATATGCCTTAAGGGCCACCCAGGACCTCCACAGGGTATTGCCCTGGTAAAGTAAAGGGACAAGTCGCGCTCACACATTTCTCACACCAAATGCAAATAAAACGACGCCTCGGAATTGAAATAGAAATAGAAAATTGCCAAACAAAAATGGCAGCATAAACTTTAGCTGTTTCCCCACTTCCGTACATCATTCGTGCTCCTTTCGCCGCACTTTCTCTGCTTTCTCGGGCTCCTGCCTGCTGGCTCCTGGTTCCTGGCTCCTGGCTGCTGGCTCCTGGCTCCTGGCTTCTGGCTCCTTGTTCCCTGCTCCTTGCTCCTTTCACCCGAAGGTCGTAATTCTCGAAAAGTGAAAGAGACACAGTGGCACACATACGCAATAGAAGAGGGAGAGAGTCTGCTGCTTGTCGACATTTTGGTAATAAATTGAGTTTTATGGAAGTCATATTATTCTTTATTAGTGGGTAAGAATTGTTGCCTTTTGTTGGCTTTTGTTGCCCAAACGATGTCTCAACCAGGCTACAAATACCACCCCAGTATCCTTGCTACTCTCCCCGAATATCCTGCCACCTGGACCACAGGCGACGGATGGCGTTTTGTTCAATTCCCTGACTTGTGAGTGCGAAGCTGGCTGAAGTGGCTGCAGCACGGCTTAATTAATTTGGCAAGACCGGGTCTAGGACTAGCAGGAAGCCCCAAGGAATTCCCAGAAGCTCTCAACCAAAATCAATCAACGACAACGACAAACTGGCGGCCCAGGACCTCCTCCATTTACATACACATTGGCCAGACCCAAGCAGCAAATCAAAGAATCGCAACCCAAAACTCGTAATTTAGCGTTAAATTAGTCCCGAGCCAGCGGACATCGCGGGAATACTAAGCAGTTCAGGCCAAATGGCTAAATGGCCAACTGGGATAATCCGTCAATCGCACATCTGATTTTCCTGGCTGTCAATGGAAGTCCGAAGTGATTATGGCAGAAAGCGTTAATGCTTTTTTAATGTTCTAATAAAACCTTATAAATATATTAAGTATATTTTATTTGATAGTAAAAAACCATTATTATTATTTACTTATAGTATATATATAGATTGAGTTTACAGTTCCATTTATTGTCATATTAAATTGCATTATTATTTAAAATAATATATGTAGATGCAGGCATCTTTGACTTCCCCATGGCGCCTTGAGGACCATTCAATTAGCAATCGTAGCTGATGATCCATAAAACACTCCAAGGACACACCGCCTCGCAGCCCACTTCCGGAAGCACTTGGCGGATCGATGAGGAGGTCCAAAGCCCTGCATAATGCTCCGCTTGTGGTGTAATTTATCATGGCCCGCGAATCTGTCGGCCCAGGACCAGCGGGCGGTGGTGCTCCACTCCTGGCAGGACTCACAAAGGAGTGGGGTGGGGTGGGGCAAACCTTTTAGGCAAACGCTGAGTGCCTGCCAAGGGAGAGTGCCCCTCAGTCCGTGCTCCAAGCTCCGGCGATGATTAATTGCCGGAATGTCCATTTGAGCGGAAAATTCACAAAACATTTTCATCATCAAAGCGAAACTGAAGCCGAAACTGAAGCTGAAACTGAGGCTGGAGCTGAAACTGAAACTGAAACTGATTTTCCACCGGCCAAGTGAAACTTGTCAGAGTGCATGAGGCTGGGAGGCTGGGAGGCAAATATATAATTTGCTTAATTGCAAATACAGTTTTATTTGCTCTGTTATTCCATCATCACTAATTGCACATTTCGAGCTTAAATTCGGTAATTGGCCACTGCTCGGACGCCATTTAATGCCAAATCGATTTAAGCTCTTGTTGATAAAATTGTTTCATCACAAATGCCAATCAGGCCTGTTTATTCGCAAATAATAAATAAGTTACTGTTGCCAGAATCGGAAAATGTACACACCAGAAAAGGGCACGAAATAAACAAGTAATACTGCTGCTTATTTCTGACTGATTTCTGAATATAAATTAATTTCAAAGTACACATCAAACACGTCATTTTCTCCCTCCAAATTACCGCCTTTCCAGCAGTTTTCCGACCAACCACAGCCATGAATCGGGACCAGAGTCTAAACGCCGCCATGATGCAGTCGGGTCCGGCGGACAAGGTGTCGGCGGATGACCAGCAGCAGCAGGGCCAGCAGGAGGAGGAGCCCTGGCCGGAGCTGGTCCAACTGCACCAGCCCTCGGAGAACAGCCAGCTGCTGCTGGCGGAACGCTCCAGCTGCATCGCCGTGAAGACGTACCTGCGCCTGTGCCAGCTGCCCTTCACCGAGAAGACCAGCCTCCAAACGGAGTTCATGAGCCAGGGTGGACGCCTCACCCGGCTGCCCATGCTCCGCCTGGGTAAGTTCCATGTGGTGGCGGAGTTCGAGCCCATAGTGGCCCATGTGGAGGCCACACGGCCGTCGAATGCCCTGGGCAGGTGGCTGTCCGAGGAGCAGCGCGAGGACATGCGCTGCATGGTCAACTACGTGGAGACCGTCTTCACGCTGGCCGAGATCCATCTGAGCTACGTGGACCCCGTCAACTACCAGCTGTACACGGCCATGCGGAGCGGAGCCGAGCATCCCTGGCTGCTGAGCCTGATCCAGCGCTTCTTCAAGCGGCGCCAGGCCATGCGGATCCTGCGGGTCTACCAGTGGCACGATCTGAACGCCGACCAGGTGCTCCAGGAAGTCAGCGAGTGCTGCGAGGCGCTCGTGGCCCAGCTGGAGCACTCCAGCTTCCTCTGTGGTCCGAAGCCTTGCGAGCTGGACGCCCTGGTCTTTGGCCACGTGGCAGGGATACTCACCACTCCGCTGCCCAACCCGGAACTGGCCGAGTTGCTGTACACCTATCCGCGGATCATGGCCCATTGCCGGCGCATCGATGCCAGCATCTATGGCGGCAAGGTCCTGACTGAGAAGAGCAACGACTCCGACTTCCAGGACGAGGATGTGGAGGAGGAGCCACAGGAGGTGCACGAGCTGAGGAAGCGCGCACAAAATTAAAGGAGGGCACAAAGGATTCTTATTGTTTTTTTATTTGGCCAGGGGTCGCGAAGCCAATCAAAAATATGCAAAGCATTTACAATAAAAACGGCAGACAAGCCAAGCCAAGCCAAGGAGGTGGGGACTCTGGACTGGAGCAGGTCGGGCCACAGATAAGCCAGAGCACAATGCCATAAAATACAGCAACAGACCAGGCCAAAAGGAGGCAGAGAGTAAGAGAAGGTCCTTTGATTCCCTCAAGTCCTTTGGTTTTTAAACGAATTCCTATAAAATGTAATATAGATTTTCAGGTATTTTATTTTGTGAAATGCAAATTAAAATGGATTTAAAGGTTAAGTCATTTACAAATTTAAAGATGTCACTGAACTCAATGATAGTGTCAAAGGGCCTTCGGCGCTGGGCTGGCATTCAATTTAAGTTGGCCTTCGACTTGGACTTGGACTTGGACTTGGACTTGGACTTGGACTGGAAGGTAGGCTCTCCCGGAAGGATGCCCATAAAAGGTCTGTTCGATTTTATGACTGGCCCAAAGTCACCAATCCTGGAGAAGGGTCTGCCTCGACGCTAACCCGTGTGACATGGCCGCATCGTTCGGACAATCAGGGGCCATCATCGGTAGGTCCTTGCCGATGCCCTTCCCCGTTTCCCAGTTTCGTTTGTTCCTTGTTTTTTTTTGGCCCGACTTTTCCCTTTTTGACTGCTTTGCAATCAGAAACTCATCATGGCCTATTGATGATTTTTTCCATGCTGTGTGCTGCTTGTTTTTTGTTTTGTGCCTCCTCCTTGGGCAATGGCAGGACTCGCAAGGGATAATGTTCGGCTGGCCTTGATGCCTGTCTCTGTCGTAATTTATTGGAATTTGCCAAAAGGATTAAGTACGCCAATAAGCGTTGCTCAACGTCAATAAGCGTCCTGTTCCGCACTCTGGACGACTCCCTTGGCTCTGTTATCGGAAGGAGCGAGCAACATCAGACACTGCCGCCGGCCATTTTCCAGCCCTTTCTCTGTCTGTTTCCGCTTCCGCTTCGTGTTTGCCTGTGTGCCTGTGCTTATGTGTGTGTGTGGGTGCCGAAAAAAGAACGGAAACGAAAAGCACTGATAAATGCTGCGCGTGTCGAACGCCAGCCTGATTTGTTTGGCTTAATATTTCAATTTTTGGCTTGCCATCTATATAAGGAGTGAGTGCAAATCAGGGGGGCAGATACCAGATACTACAGAGAAAATGTATCCTTGCCTTGAATCATAACTTTCCCTTGGCTAATTCCTTTGTTTTAACCAGGCAGGGAGTAATCTCATTGCATAAAGTTCCTGGCACTCCAATCAAAACTTCATGGTTACTTTATCTCATAAGCCCTTCGGGCTTCACTTAACTTACTCGCCACTCGCCACTCGCCACTAGCCACTCCCCAGCCGCCACTCGCCACTCGCCACTCACTCAATTTGTGTAGGGGGGGGG
>VNKC01003600.1:20030-37143 GCA_008042775.1 Drosophila pectinifera
GGGGGGGGGGGGGCAGGGAAGGGGGAGTGACTCGATGAAATCAGCTCGCTGTAAACAAAATGACCGTCGTATTTTTCTGGGGCCCCCAAGTCATCCGAGCTTCCGAACTTCACCATCACGCTGTGCTTTATCACTTTATTCGGAGCTGAGTCGCCCGATTATCTATCATCCGGCAAAGGAGTCTGCGTCCTGCGTCCTGTGTCCTGTGTCCTGCGTCCTGTGTCCTTTGTCCTCGTCCTCATCATCACCAGGGGAGGAGGCGAGAGCGACCTTCAACTTGCATCTGACGCTCTCGCCCGAGTAACCCTAATGGAAAGTGTATAAAACACAATTTGTTTTCATTTTGTGCTGAGCGACTTTCCCCGACTTTTCCGACTGCCTGCCTGCCCGCCTGCCCGCCTGCCCGCCTGCCCGCCCGCCTGCCTGCCTGCCGCCGGCTTCTAGTTTTCAGCGCTTTATCTTGCAGATCCGCCAACACCAACACCAGGACGAGCACTCCATCCGAATCCCATCCCGAATTCAGCATTCTGTCAGCTTAACCGCTGCCACTTGCCATTGTTGGCTGTTTATTTTGGTATTTTGGTAGCTGGGCGCTCGGCGCTCTGCGAAAACTTTTGTACATGCCACGCCCAGACTCGCCCCCGCCCACGCCCATCGACTGTCTGACTGCCTTAGGGCCACTAAACAACAGATAGACTCTAAGCGGGGCCAAAAGAAAAAAACACTCTAGGTGTATATATACATTAAGATATATACACCGAGATATCCTCACACACAGCAAGAAAATCATGTAGTCATCGGGAGGCCCTTGAAAAACTTGTCTTAGATTGGAATGACAGCCAAATATATATATTTTTCGAAACGCCATTAAAATCGTAACTGAAATTATGGCTTTAACTGAAATTGAGGCTGTTTTGGATCAGTTATGAATATTTTTAACATTGATTTGTCCTACAAATTGGGATATAAAAATCAGATTTTAAGACCCAAAAATACGTATCTTCTGAATAGCATATTTCGGCCAAAAATGGAATGACAGCCAAATGATATATATTGCCCGATTCACCGTTAAAATCTCAATTATTTAAATATAAAATATGGAAAAAACGGAGAAAAAAAATTTTGGCCAATTTTTCAAAAAATGATAAGGGGTTACATCATTAAAATTGTCAAAAATTGACAAAAAATGTATTTTTTTAAATACTTAAAGTCGATATGCAGATTAATTATTTACATAAAAACTAACACAGATCTGCTTTCCGAACTTAATTTAAAGCTGTTTTGGCTAAGTTATGAATATTTTTGATATTGGGTTTTCCAATAAATTAGGATATATAAAACCGATTTTAAGACCCAAAAATAGGTATTTTCTGAACGGCATATTTTGACTAATAATGGAATGTCAGCAAAATGCCGTATATTGTCAGATTCTTCGTTAAAATCTTAATTATTTTAAACTAAAATATGGAAAAAACCAAGAAAAAAAATTTTGGCCAATTTTTGGAAATTTGATAAGGGGTTACATCATTAAAATTGTCAAAAATTGAGAAAAATTTAATTTTGTTAAATATTTAAAGTTGATATGCAGATTAATTAACTGCCTAAAAACTAACACAGATCTGCTTTCCGAACTGAATTTAAGGCTGTTTTGGCTAAGTTATGAATATTTTTAATATTGGTTTTTCCTACAAATTAGGATATATAAAACCGATTTTAAGACCCAAAAATAGGTATCTTCTGAACGGCATATTTTGGATAATAATGAAATGTCAGCGAAATGCCATATATTGTCCGATTCACCATTAAAAGCTTAATTATTGTAAACTAAAATATGGAAAAAACCAAGAAATAAAATTTTGGCCAATTTTTGAAAATTTGATAAGGGGTTACATCATTAAAATTTTCAAAAATTGACAAAAAATTTATTCTTTTTAATTTCTAAATTCAATATGCAGATTAATTAACCTATTAAAAACTAACATAGAAAAGCTTTCAGAACTAAAATTGATGCCGTTTTGGCTTAACTATGGTCATTTTTAACTATTTTATTTATTATTTTATATATAATATATATACATTTTATTAAAAAGTAGTTAGTCACTTGAAAATTCATCTTAGGTTCAGAATTAATACCTAAAAGGAGTAGAACAGAACAGAAAACACATCATAAAAAATTGTTAGCAATATAAATAAATCAAATACTTAGAAGCTAATAAATAGCAAAATATAGATGAGTGTCAAGTGGTTTTTCCGCTGACCTTTTCTCGCTGTGCCTAGCATTTATATACGGAAAAGTTCCTACGCCAGAGCCTGGTGCCAAGGAGAGGTTGCGGGGCCGCTAAACTTTGCGTAGCCTACAAATTTTCTTTTGGCTCCAAATTGGCTGAGGGAGGAAACTTTTACTTGCGGCTACTTTCGCCGCTGCCCGCTGCCCGCTGCCACCGATGTCGCAGAGCACATCCTTTCTAAGGCATGTCCTGCTACACCCACAGCCTCTGCCTAGATCCTGGATGCTGGGCGAAGGAGCAGTGATTAGGCAATAATTCGGTGGCACGCAAATGGCGCACATATTAACCCGCCGGAGGAGATCACGCCCCGGGAAATATGGCGTGTCATTGGACAACTCAATATTCCAGGACTCCCAGATCAGTCAGGCAATACCTACACACTCTTCGGTTGTTAAGCAAATCACGTAAATTTCTTTAAACGAATTACTTTCAAATTATCGGGAATGTTTTTTTGTTTTTTTCAGGGCGAGAACCTACACCGGATCCGCTAAGCAGGTGCACGTGTGTGTACGCCGGGGACAGGTGGCAGCCCAGAGGTGTGGGTGGAGGCGGGGCATTCCCCGAGCCATTTGGCAGAGAGTTTTAAATAAATATTATTGCCTGGCTCTCGGTGAATGCCAAATGGGCCTGGTCCTGGCCCTTCACGCCTGTAATTTATATGAAAAGTTTTGGCTCCGCCCCGCCTGCTTGGCGCTTTCTTTCCGCACTCGATTCGGCTGGTGTGATTTTCCGGTTTTCCGATTATCCGGCTTTCCCGATTTTTCGATTTTCCGATTTCCCCCACACCTACTACAGTTACACCTTAAAAAAAAGAAGGGAACAGGGAAACTACTCGACGGGGTCAATTTATGCAGCAGCTGCTGAGACTGGCCCCAAAGCTACAACAAAAGCGCCCTGGCTGGCAGTTTATAAAGTAGCAACAAATAATTGACCACCCGCCAAACACACACACACACACATACACACCCTCGCACGTGTCCTGGAAAGTATCCAAGGGGTTGGAAATTCTGGCTGGTTAGCTGACTAAAAAAAAACCCAGAGAATACTCGGCGCAAAAAACCCGCTCAAGTGGCAATCATCATGATGCTCCTGCTGCTGCTGCTGCTGTTCACGATGATGACGATGATGAGAACGATGATCACCATTGCGGGCTGCACTTGGCAATTGTTGCCACCAAAGACCCCACCCCCGCCTCCCCCGCCAGGCTCCTCGTGTCGCCCAGCCGAGTGCTTAAAAATACATTGCACGTTCAAATTGAAGTGGAAATGCAACGAAATGCATATAAAAACATGCCACGCGAAGGACAGCGCTGAAAAAGGATTTCTCTGGGAAATCGCCCAGGGAGGAATCTCCAGGAAACTTTATGAAAGGGCGTCCCAAAATGCACAGAGCATAAATCACATTATTTCTTTATTTTATTATATTTTTAATAGATTTTAAATAACATATATTCTTAGCTTAATTTTTAGAAAGTTTAATACTTGCTTTTTCTTTTCTTTTAAATTATTTATTTTCAAATTTTTCAAAATTTTATAGTATTTATTATTATATTATATTTTTAATATATTTTACATAACATATATTCTTAGCTTTATTTTTAGAAAATTTAATACTTGCTTTATTCTATTTTTAATATATTTTATTTAACATATATTCCTAGCTTTATTTGTAGAAAATGTAATACCTTCTTTTTCTCTTTTTAAAAAATATTTATGACACACTAGATTGACATACTTTTTGTAGATATAATTAAAAGAAATATTATCCCCAGTTTGATATATTTCTAATGCCTTTAGCTATTGATTTCAAGTCAAACAAAGTGTAGCTTGCACTCCTCTCCCTGCTTATAACTAATAAATAAAATGACATTTATATTCACTTTGATTTACCTTTGAGTTTTTCTGATAGTTTTCCCTGGGAAAACGTTTATCGGTACGTGGCCAGAGCAAGGATATGTGGGCCGTGCTTGCTGCCTGGCTGGCTGGCTGGCTGGCGGGCTAGCTCGTAGTTATTGTTGGACCGAGACCCCTTAACTAACCACCCTGGGCCGCCCCTGCCTCACGTGGCGATAACAAACAAATGCAATTATGGATTTACGCGGCGTATACGCGATATTTATATGTTTTTTACGCTGCCACTTGCGGTTGGCTTACATTTTAATTGAGTTGCCAGCGAGCGTAGCCCTAGTTCTGTATCCGTATCGGGGGGATCTGTATCTGGTATCTGTAGCCAGTATAGGAATACGGGGATTCCCAGGCTGGGTTTCCAGGAACATCGTGAAATATGGCCAAGGGGGCTCTGGAGGAAATTGATGCGCTTCGGGTGCAAAAGACATCAAACACTTGAAATATTTTGTGTAAACTTGAAAAATGACATGAAGCGGCCCAAAATAATACACACACACACAGGGGAGAGGGGTGTGTGTGTGCGGGGTGTGTGTGTCAGAATGGCATGCAAAAGCAAACAAACAATTTGCGGGTCTTGTCTCTGACATATGAGTGCGAGCCAGGCGAAAAGCGGAAGCGTCCTCACATCTTACTCGTGTGTTTCTCTCCGCGTGTGTGTGCGGGTGTGCGGGTGTACGGGTGTGCTGGTGTGCGGGTTTGCTGGTGTGCGGGTGTGCGGTGGGGTGTGCAAAGTGTTTCTGAAAGATGATTGATACGATTTGAAGTGCTCGCTGTGCCGGTCGCCGCGCCGCTTGGGGGCGCCGCATAAGCGGTGGCGTAATGAAGCGGAAATCGATTTGGAGCGCACTCCGTCTCCGTCGCCGTCCCAGTCTCCCAGTCCGTCTCGCAGTCCGTCTTCGCTACGGCAGCGCGCCGTGTGCCGTCTTCAACCCGTGCCGGGAAATCGCTTCGCCGGCAGCGGGCGTGCGTGAAAAGTTTGACAGCAGAGCAGCCAGGAGCAGGAGCAGGAGCACAGGACACCCACTCGGGATGATGAACAGCGGGACGCCACCAGTCAGCAGCGGCACTCATTCACCGCTCCCGAGCATTGCCAGTAGCTGGAGCCACACTGGGAAAAAACTAGCACTTCTTATTTAGACAATATCATATTAAAAAAGAAAAGAATAAAATAAAAGAAATGAATACTTTGGAGTAAACATTTCTTTACAAAATGCGCAAGGTTAAGCTACTTATTTTAATAAACAAATTTTAAGTCTTTTAAGTGACCCTTTTTTGATTAATTTACATAGTAAATAAAGTGAATATTCCCTGAAACTTTCTCTCAGTGCACCCCCAGCCGCCCAGCGTAAACAAGAAAATATTAAGCAGCTGCGAGAGCAAAACAAAAACGTAACGCACCCGAAATAAAGGAGGAAAAAAACACATAGCTGGGAAAAGGAAAGCGAAATGCGCGAAGGAACTTTTCGGGGGTTTACGCTGGGAAAACAAGCAAAATAAAATAAAGAAAAGGGAAACACAAGAGGCCAGGCGAGAGGGGGGGCGAGGGCGGAGGCCCTTGTGCCAGAGGAAAAGCGATTTCCGCCGCTCGCTCGTAACTTTTCACTTAAGCATTTTTGTCACGTCTGCCATTTTGCCCCGCCCCGCCTCCAGTTTCCATCTCCACTTCCCCGGACCGCGCCTATCCGAAAGAGTCCTGTGTAATACATTTTTGTAATATTTACTCTGCGCTCTGTTGGATCCTGGATGCCCTCGATCGGGCCGAGAGTACATCCCCTTGGGCAGCCACTCGGCGCAGGAAGTCTCGTAACTCTTCTGTGAGGGCATCGGGAGTTCGTCCTTCTTTCCCGATTTGAGGGGGCCAAAATTAAGTTTGCTTTTTTTATGTATATATAAATATATACAGACATATTTGTTGTTGTTTGTTTTACGCCATCCTGATTCGCAGTGACTTGGTGTGTCCCTTTTCCGGACTCCGTTCGGTTCCGTTTCGTTCCGTCCGTCCGTCCGGCCAGTTCCTTAATTTCTTTTCGTGTTTTCCTTTTAGATATGCGTGCCGCTTGTTTATGCAGCGGCCAAAAATCATATTTTATTGTTATCGAAATTTAGTGGGTTTCCCATAAACATCGATGAGCTGCTGATGCTTGGGGAAGGAGGATTTTCTTGTCCTGGGCAGAGGGATGCCAGCAGTGGCAGGAAATGTGCAGCGCCATAAGTCTGCTCTGGAAACTGGGTCAACTTGGTGGGCTGCCGTCAGGACCTGTCGCTGTCCTGGTCCTGGTCGCTGGCCTCGTCAGCCTGCCACCGCCGGCGACACTTTGGATTAGCCGTGGACCCGCGCCAGTGGAAAATTAGCCGGGACAGCGCCGCCTCCGGTCTACGCGCCGGAAGTCCTCGGATCCGATCGTAAATTGGAGCTAACACAAAGTTAAGGGAAGCTGCTCCTGCTCCCGGCAGATGGAGGCTCCAATAAATCCAGGCAGGTAAGAAGGAGTCTATTTAAATTGTCAATGGAACCCAGGATAAGATGATGATGTCCAGGATTCAGGCTTTAAGACTGTGAACTGTGGAAAATTATGCCAAGCAAGGAGCTTTCCCCAAGGCAAAACAGGCCTAAGTCTATTTGTCACTTTCGTGTCGAGTTGGTTATAGTGATAACTCCAAAGTCATTCCAATATTCGAACTGTTCTGAAAGTGTTTTAAAAATGCTGCCACTTAAGGTCCTGTGTATCGGTGGGTTTGACTAAGGAACTACCTAAGGGATACTATTATATATTGATTCTACCTTTAGTTCAACTCGCTGTAATTTTCTACGGAATCAGCACTCAAGCTCACCCCATCCTCAGCAGTTCAAAGTATAGTGAAGACCTCGCCACTTCACTGGAGGATGACTACGAGCCAAATGCGGATGTTGAGGAAGGATTCTGTTCCGGATTGGGTGATGTGGAAACTCTAAAGGCTGAGGACAATGCAATTGGTGGGTACTTCGAGCTTTGAAGGCATTTTAATTAATCTCTACATTGTTTTTATTATATTTGTGTGTCAGGTTTTAAAAATGCTATTTTACCAACGGGCTGTGGCTCCTATCAGCCATCTTGGACTGTCTCGCAAATGATGAGGCTGAAGGCAGCTCTCGCCCTGCCGAAGGATCTGCAGCCGATCCACCATCATGTACCGGAAATGGCACCTTAACAGCAGTAGGAATGGGAAACTCCCCCCTGAGAAGGAGCTAAGTACCTATACGTCGTTCTATATATTTTGTTATATTTGTTAGTATATATGTTTTGTTGGTATATATGTGTTAGTATGCTCCTGTCTAACTTTTCCTTTTCTTAACAATAAACGTAAGATAAATCAAAGATTAAGGATTAACATTATCCCCTTGAGACTTCCACTTTACTTACTTTAATATTTTTGTTAAAATTACATTCAGAAATAGAACAAAATATTGTTGAGTAAAAGTAGGCCTGATATATCCCCTTTAGACTTCCATTTACTTTATTATTTTTTTTAAAATTACATTCAGAAAGAGTACATAATATTGTTGAGTAAAAGTAGGCCTAATATATCGAATATATTATATAAAATAAACCCAAAAGCAGCCCCCTGAATGGCGTTCCTTTGCCTCGAATTACATTGACTCGCTTTGTTGTTTGCTGTGTGCAGGGTGTGCAGGGTGTGCGGGGTGTGAGGTGTTGGGTGTTCGTTGTTGTATATTATTTGGTCTTTGTTGACCCGTAATCTTTATGGCCTTGTTAGGCCACTCGCTGAAAGCCCGGGGGCTCAGGGAAATCAACAAATCATCTGAGCAATTTTAGACATTTTCATTAGCCACAATTTGGGCATTAAATTTGTGTGAGTTTGTTCCGCCGCCGTCGTCGTCCTTCTCACCTCGCTATCGTATTTTACGGGTCTCGACACCTTCCGGAGTGGGAACGCTACGGAATTGGTAGCATAAATTGTCGAGTGCGGCAGTTAACTGGCTAAAACTAAGCCGGCAATCCATCAAACCGCACCGAGTGCCGAGTTTATAAAGCGCCCGCCGACCGCAAATGTGCCAAATGAGAGGCTTTCGGTTTTCTATTAACTGTCAGCCGTTTAATTTACAAGCTCTCCTCGCTAGCACCTCCTCGGTGGCCTGAAGGGGGTCAAGAAGGGGTCACAGGGACCTGGGCCTCTGGGGGTTACAGGGACCTACGTGGAAGGTGCCCAATAAATTAACCAGCAGACGAGAGCGGAAATGAAATGTCTGTGTGCCTGTGGCGGAGATCGGAAGTGCGGTTTTCGCTGTGCCTGTATGTGTGTGTGTGTGTGAGTGAGTGTGACTGACTTCCAGTCCTCCCACCCCACCCCCGCCTCGCTTTTCCGGCCAACCGACAACTGACATTTCCCAGCCAGCCACCATGTCCATTTCCATTTCCATGTCGCATGTCAAGCGATGCGAATTCTAATTAAAATTTAATTGTTTACACTTTTCGGCCAACGAGCGGAAATGGGAGCGGAAGCGCCAAAGGCTTGGCCTCCTCACCAACAGCGCACAGCCCCAGAACCAGCACTGGCACCTCGATTTTCCAACCATTTTCCACCCATTTTCCCAACGATTGTCCGAGGTCCTGGGCAGTTCAGGTCCGTGGCCATTAGCCCTAAGTATTGTCGTGCTCGGCGCGTTTAATTGTCGCTTGGCCTGATTTACATGGACGGCGGCAGAAGTTCACAAAGCAAACAGCTAAAAGGGGGTGGCCTATACACTGCCAGAAAAATACAGCTAAATATTTATGTTGTCTAATTTCACAGTAGAATTATTTAATATTTCGAATTAAATACAAAGGAAAGTAGCAATAAATAGCAATAGTTAATTGACTTTGCTCCAAGAAATTCTTTCAAAATAGTTGCCTTAATGTGTTGTTTCTCTCAGTGCAGTTTCCGAGAGGGGGTGTCTTCTAGGGGGGCTCGTGTAAGGATGGTCCACGAACGCGAACGTGCCTCGCATGCCAATGGAATGCTTATCAAAGTGTATAAAATTCATAGAAATTATGACGCGAGCGCAGAAAGTTGCAAGAAAAAGACGTTTGACGTTGACACAATGTTGTTGTGCCACACTCTGCGGGTGTGTGGGTGTGCGTGGATGTGCGGAGCAGGGGAGTGGGGAACGGGAAACGGGAATCTGGGTGGCGTTGGCAAAGTTGTGTGCTTAAGCGTTTTATTGTCTTTAAGCTTCATTAAGTCAAATGGCGCAACCGTTTAGGGCAAATGAAAAGCACATCACGCAGCGCCCGAATTAAAGCAGATCCGAAGCTATATAGATATATATTAATCCCTATATACATATACCTAGGCACCTTAGAGAACCATTTCAAATGGAAATTAAAAAAGAAAAGGTTTTAAAGTAATCTGAACTTGTACCTGAAGTACCTACCTAATTTAGTCCAGGATATTCACGGGATTTCAACTACTCCTGGTACTGTTTATATTATATATATATAATAAATATTATTTTATTTTCCCAGTTCCCAAAAATACCCTTACTAGTAGTTAAACTATTTGGCTAGATCCCCGAGAATTTTAAGGACCACTTTTGCGCGCATTAGTGGCGACATGAAAAGCTTAAGTAAAACGGGGAACTACTTGGCGAAAGCCAGCCCTCCACCCCGCCGATTGCATGTTCCGAGGGATTGTTTATTTATTAACACTCCCGTCGCCCCCCCACACACTTTCGCTCCTTCCAGGACATCTTTCCACGCCATCGTATGTGGATGTGGACGACGCCTGGCAATTAAAAAGTTGTCGCCCGGCGATAAACGCGCTCTTGGTGCTCCGGAATCGAGTTAGAAGGCTGCTGAAAATTAAATTAAGCGCAAAACTTTGTCGCGTTTCATTTATTGAGTTTGGGAATCCACCCCACCCCAGCTCCTGCCCCAGCCAGAGTCCTGTAAAGGAAAGGAGAGGGAACTTGGAACACCTGGCTCAGGAGGAAGAGGAGCTTCACAAAGGACCGCCTTTGGGAACAGAGGCAGGTACCCTTCCCTTGGACAGATTAGATCCTTGAGCGGCCTCACTTGATGCCTGGCCAAAGGATCCTATGGACACGAACTAGGACAACACGCAGGGGCAGTAACAATGATTTGGAACGAAGCTCACGGGGGCTGGAAAACTGACTGATATAACAGATTATGGCTCCAAGTCAGGGCCAACTACTCGAGCTGCTCTGGTCCAAGTTCCGAGCTCCAAGCTCCTAGCTCCGAGTTCTGAGTTACCGAGTTTCGGTTGCCCAAGGACGAGGACGAGGACGAGGACAAAAAGCTGACACAACGAGGACGATGATGGGGACGATGATGGGGTTGGGGATAAGGTTGGAACTGGCTGCTCCTTCTGTCATTTGTGGCTGCTGGTCTGCTTCATTGGTTTTTGATTGTGTTTGGCTGCTTTATTTATTTATGGGCAATGAGTCCCAGTCCGCAGCGGATGGAGTTGGAGGTGGAGGCCAGGAGGTGGATGTAGCTGCCAAGGGGGCAGTGGTTGGCAAAGCTTTCATAAAATATTATATCTTGTTTTTACTCACTGCGGGGCACTCATACACTGATAACGTCCACTGAGAGATAAGTCTAGAAATTGGTATTATATGGGTTATTAAACAGAGAAGAGCTGTCAAAAGATTCTTTGAATGGAATAGCAAATCCTTAGCTTAAATAATTCCATATTCGAATTGAATCGTTTAAATTAGTTTACCTTTTAATTCCTAGTTGATTTGTAATTATTTCTAATAATTATTAGCTATTTTTTCCAGTGTAGCTTGAACATAAGCTGGGGCCAGCTCATGAAGAGGCTTCGCTCACAGCAAAGTTAAATTGCAAACAACAAGAAGAACACAGGATGAGGAAGCGGAGCCGGCGCCAGGAGCAAGAGCTGGGTAAAGCGAGCTGGGAATAGGGAGCTCAGCCAGCTCAGGAAAAGCGTCGGGAAAGCGGCGCGGAAGCGGTGCGGGGCAGGCGGGGCAACCGGGGGGAAGGCAAAAGCGGGACAAGTCGTGTGGCGAAGTTCGCTGGCTTTTTGTATAACTTTTGATTAATAGAGCGACGACGAGGCTGCCAGGCAGCTGTCGTTGGCATAATTGCACCACACACACACACACACACACACCGCACACTCCCTGACCCCCTGACCTCCCCCCCGGCCATAGAGAGCCGTCACCCCCTTTCGCCCTGCACATGACAACAACTTGCGCTGGGAGCTGAAACTTCTTACGCTAAATTGATTCCGTTGAAAACAAGTACCCCGTACTAGAGCGGGAAAACAGGGGGAAAACAGGGGGGAAACAGGGGGGAAACTGAGGGGGGGAAAATGGGGAAGGAGTGCGAAACAAAAGCTCGTCGGGATAACAGACAAATGCACTTATGCAACGCCGCCAAAAGAAGACAGCTGAAGACACCATAAAAACAAACAACTTCGCCTCTATCCGATTTCCATGTGCCCGCCAAGACATTTCCATATCCCATCTGCCGGCATCCGGCATGCGGAGACCGGAACACGGCAGCCAGAATCCGAAATCCGGAACCCGGAACCCGGAACCCTGCGCCCGGATCCCCGAATCCCCGAATCTCAAACGCCAAACCCCAAAAAACATGGAGACTACAAGGACATCAAAAATGCCGCTAGGTCTATCCAGGCAGGGGGCACAAAGCCAGGCTGTTACACGGCGCCATCGCATGGAAAACTCCATCGCAGGAGCTCTCCTCCGATGCTGGTGAAAGTCCCCGGACAGCGGATTAAGGCCCCCGAAATCGAGGTCGTCTCCCTGCTCCAAAATGTGTGAGTGCCAGAAGAGATTGGAGCCAGGGTATTATCGCCATAGCAGCCCTCTTGGTGGATTTCTGAGGGTCACAATTAATTGGGAAATTAATATTTATATATATTTATTTATATTCCATAATACACACTCTTTCGCGTTTCTTAAATAGCTTGCTTAAAGCAATGGTAAGCCTCCGAAATCCTTTCCACGAATACATTTAAACCAAACATTGACATTTTCCTGGTTTTTGGCTGAAAAGTTCAGCTGAGATTTGAGCCTGATTTGCTATGCGGCCGGATCATTTAATTGCATTTGAGCCGCGCTGTCAGTTGGTCAACACAACTAAAGTGGACATGGACATGGACAAGGACATGGACTGTGCGCAGCTCAGCGGCCGGGGCTTAAATCAAATTTAAAGCTGTGCTCAGTGTGTCCTGATAAATTATCCATGCATGCATATTATACGCGGGGGGCCGTCGTAGGACGGAGGGTCCTGCACATGGCATAATGCATGCACACTTAAGGCCTCAAGAGTGCCAGCCAAATGGCATGACAGAGACGGATGCTGGGCCAGATAGCGCGAGCAACAGAGACGCCAAAGCCCAGGACCTAAACTGGAAAAACACCAACCCAGCCCAGCCCAGCACAGCCCAGCCCAGCCAGCACATCTCATCTCAACTCAGAAAGCTTAGCAAAATACTTTCATAATAATCTTTATGGCACAACGAGGAAAATAGAAAAAAGCGAAGAGCTGGCAGCGGGTAGCGGGAAATGGGCAAAATTGTTACCAAAAAAAACCGAAAACGGAAAACACACGGCTAAACGAACTGCACTGGGATATATTTATATATTTTTAAGGAGATTTCCAAAGGATCTCGGCTGGGAATCTCTTAATACTCCCCCACACCTCGGCTTGATCGAGGTATACTCTGTTCTTGACTTGGAATAAGGATTAATTTGTATCTATATACTTTTAGCTGAGTGTAGCCGCCGCACAAGGGCAGCTGAATGGAAATTTCCATGGGCGGGGATGTCAAGGGGGCTCGAAAAAAAAAATAAGATGAAAAAGAAGTGAGTGCGCGCTGTACACTGTACACTGTGATTTGCCTGCATGCTTTTTTGTTGCTATGCGCACTCCATGTAGTTGGTTTTTTATGAAGCCGACGGCGAGCGACCAAATGTACACACTACACTCTTACACACACCCGCACACCACTGTGGGGGGGAGGGGTGGCTGTAGGATTTCCAGGTTTGACGTGTTTTTGCGAGATTAAGTTGCGATAATAAATCGCCAGCTTCCTGAGGAAGCAACAACTTACCCGGCAAATCCTGCAAATATCTCAAATGCGGCAGTTTACATTTCCCAAGCCTTTGCCTTGATTCCAGCTTAAGCAACTAATCGGAAGATTTGCCAGGAAATATCTAACGTCTTGGCCTCTTTCTTAGCTTCTCAAAAATATATATAATGCCATAAAAGATCACTATTTTTGTAAGTATTTTCCTTAAGTAGTTGATGGCAAAAGAGCGCAGAAAAGTATGCTATGAAATATATATATCTCTGTAAATACGACTTCTTTCTCTTTTAAATAGTTTCTAGGCTGCCACCGATCAGTTTTTGGCCCTGATCATTGAGCTGACTCCTTTTGGAGTCCTTTTGGCCAGTGTAGCTGCAGGATAACTCTTTCGGAGCTGCCATTTTGTTTGTCTTGCCAAATGCTAAAAGCAAAGTTGGATTATGTGCGGGCAAATATGTGCCGGGATGTGTGTGTGTGTGTTGGTGTGCCGGTGTGTGTGTCGAGATAATACAAACGAGTCTGGTGTCCGCCGTATGGGTGTGGGTGTGTGTGTGGGTACCCCAAAAGTTGAATGTGCTCCACAGCAAGGTGAGTTTTATATGCAATAATTTTTCTCCCCCGTTTTCCGTTTTTCCCCTCCGTTTTTTTGGCTTCTTTTTGTTTTTTGCGAGGCAGTGGGCGGCGCCTTGCATGAGCTGGATTTAATAAATTCTAATGTTTGCTTACCTTGCCCGAAAGGCTTTCAACCAGAAACCGGGCGCACACACATGCGGGGCCGTACACCGAGAGAAATACGAGATTAGTGCTGTAGCCAATGGCATGGAAAGCTGACTAATCCGAAACCGGAAGCTATCTGGAGCTTCTATCCAAATCCTATCCTGTCTGGGCAGTTTTTCGGTGTAGGGTGGGATGACGGCAGCTGGTTTTCGGGGCAAAGGACTAAGGGCTAAGGACTAACAATGTAAGGAGCCAGCCAGCCGGCTGGAACCCGAGTTCGGCGCCACAGCAGATTTACTTTTATTGCAAATTGCAATTCTGCATTCCCGCCGCCGCCTCCTCGCCTCCTCCTCCTGGCCACATGATATAGACATTTAAATGAATGAATAGACAGATACACAGGCTGCTTCCCAGCCCCCAGGGCTAATGTGCAACTGGAGCTGGCGTGTGCTTCCTCCCCCATCTTTCCATCCTCCCTGGATGTGAATGTGAATCTGCATTTCATAAGCGCACCTCTCGCCTGTCCGCCACAGTGACAGCTGGATATGACGGACGGCAGACAGGCACAGGCCAAGCCACAAATTGAAAGAGCTACAATATCTAAATATATTTATATAAATCGCTTCAGCATGTGTAAGGCTCCGGAAAATACCCAATTTGTTTTGTTATTTTCTTTATTTTTAAAGTAAATAGAAATCCCTAGAAATACTAAGGAAAATAACATTAATTATCCATATTAAATACAGGGACTTATCTGTATGAATATGAAACATAAACCTTTCAGCTTGTCTTGTGTGGAATATATATAAACTCTGTGACTTAATCCAATGGAAACGGACATATTTTGACATAAATCATAGTCCTGAAGGACTCTTAACAAACCTTCTTTTCTTCGTGAATGAAACGGAAATTTCCAGGTACATTGAATTTTCTCCAAAGCCGGCAGGACTAACCAGAGCACTATCAATTTCCCCCAGCCGGAGCCACCACTGTGGCCAGAATCCTGTGGAAGTTGCGAGCACCTGACCCTGGTCCTGGAAGGCAGTTAAATGGATTCTAGTTTCTGCTTTTAATTAATAAAGCCATTTCTTTATTTGTACTGCAGCCTCCGTCTGCTCCGATGGGCTTCTGGTTGGTTTGAAAGCGGACGTCGGTTGGGAGTGCAGGCTACTTGAACCAGGTCCAGACGCGCCACCAGCTGCGCTTGGGGCAGGGGCAGCACTCCGGCGGCTTTTCGGGACGTGGCATCGGCCTCGGCGGCACCATCGGGATCATCACCCTCGGCTCTGACTCCGCCTTGTCGTCCACGCGGCTCTGGGTGGCCCGGACGACGCACTGGCGGTACTGATCCATCACCGGAAAGCACTCGCAGGCCTGCTGGCGGTTGTGGTACAGGCAGTCCTTCAGCCGGTCGGCCATGTCCATGCAGGGCTGCTCGGCCACCTCCTTAATCTGGCCCTGGGCGTGGCCTAGCAGGCGGTTAAACTCCTGGTGTATGACATCCGTGGGCCTGAAGGAGCAGGGAAAGGGAAACGGGGCAGATCAATAATTATTGCCATGTTCGAGGTAAAGGCTATATATTTATTTATATATATAAAAGCTATATCCTGACAGCATGCAACTCGGCGCTTATCCTCCCGTCAAGCGGAGAGGAATTATCTCTAAGTATCTCGATTTTAGTTAGTTCTTAATGATTATTTTTAACTCAGATTATTCTAAAAAATTAAGATATAAAAATACTGATTTAAAGACCCAAAAATGCATATATCTCAGGACTTCTAAATATCATAATTTGGCCAAAAATGGAAGGATAGCCAAATGCCATCTATTTCTCAATTCGCCGTTAAAATCTTAATTATTTTAAACTAAAATATGGAAAGAAACAAGAAAAAAAATTTTGTCCAATTTTTGAAAATTTGATAAGGGGTTACATCATTAAAATTGTCAAAAATTGGAAAAAAATTTATTTTCTTAAATTTCGCAAGTCGATATGCAGATTAATTAAATAAATTAAATCTCAAATAGAACCGCTTTCCGATTGCAAATTAAGACTGTTTTGGCTGAGTTATGAATATTTTTAATATTGATTTGTCCTACAAATTAGGATATAAAAAACTGATTTTAAGACCCAAAAATAGGTATCTTCATAACAGCATATTTTGGCCAAAAATGGAATGACAGCCAAATGTCATATACCTCCCGAATCGGCTTTAAAATCTTAATTATTTAAGATTAAAATATTAAGAAAAAAAAATTTGAAAAATTTGGCCAATTTTTCAAAAAATGATAAGGGGTTACATAATTAAAATTGTCAAAAATTGACAAAATTTTTATTTTGTTAAATATTTAAAGTTGATATGCAGATTAATTATCTACCTAAAAACTAACACAGAACTGCTTTCCGAATTGAATTTAAGGCAGTTTTGACTTAGTTATGAATATTTTTAAATTTGAGTTGTCCAAAATTTTTAATATAAAATGATGATGATAAATACGTATTTTAAGACCCAAAAATGCGTAATCCTGAGGTCTTCCTAACAGCATAGGTTAACCAAAAACGGAATGACATCATTAAAATTGTTACAAATTGGTAGAAAATGTATTTTAAAACTAAATATGCATAAATAGGCATACTCACAGTCGCTGGATGTCATCGATGACGCTCATTAGGTGTCCCGATCTCGATCGGCGCCTCACTAGCTTGGGTAATTCATGGGACAGATGCTGTGGCTTCCCGTGTTCTGGGTTTGGCGGCGTTGGCTTTACTCCCGCTTCCGGCGGGGCTTTTGGGGCCCCTTCTGGTTCCGGAGACGCAGATCCGGATCCTGCCGAGGACTCCTGCCGCTGTGGAGCAGGAGGAACTCCCGCTCCGCTGGCTCCCCCTTGTTCCGGAGGTGTTTCGCCGGCCATTCTGGATAGAATCAGCTCCGAATGTGGTATGTGGTTGGGACTATTGGTTTATAGGACCTGTGAAATTTGTTTCTGTGTGTCAAATAGATACAATTTTCATGGCTAGAGTTTTGGAGCTGCCGAACAATCAGGAAAAGTGAAGTTGATCGCTCAGAAAACATTTTAAGAATTAATAGTTTTAATTTAAAGCCAAAGACTTAAGTATAAAAAACT